>CM053026.1:440862958-440887958 GCA_028564925.1 Lithobates sylvaticus
GTTGTTGTAAATTTTCACTGACTACCCAATCATGTGTAAAGTCAATTAAAATACAGGATTTTTTTTTTTTGGTTCAACATTTTTCCCAATATTTATTTTGTTTAGTGAAGAGCCCCTAATCATTTAGGTGTCCTTTTATGAAGCAGTGAAATCTATTCACTGCTTCATTCTCCGGCATTCACAGAGGAGATCTTTCTCCTCTGTGTGCCAGTTCATGAAGCATAGTAGATCGCTTCACCCTTGGAGGAGTGAAGAGATCTACAAACGCTTCAAACAGTGGAGAACGGCCCCTGATACTGGAATCTCGTGAGACTTTACGAGATTACAGCACCAGAAATTCACAGAAACACTGAGATGTCCATTTATTAAGCGGTGATAAATTATCACAGCTCAATACATGGACAGACACCAGTGTGATTAATGTTAATAAAATAAAGAGTCCCCCCTACATTATATATACATGTATACACACACACACATTATATATACATGTATACACACACACACACATATATACATGTATATACACACATTATATATATATATACATATACACATTATATATATATACATGTATACACATATATATGACAGGGGGACATGGTTACAGTGTTGGGGGGTCTGAACGAGGCATAAGGAAGTTAATAATCTTCCTCTTTCCTCCTCAGATCCCCCGGGATTCTCTCTTCACTCCCCGCTTCACCACCTCTGAGTTGGTGAATCGGGGAGTGTGAATCCTGACACAGATCGCCAGTGAAGCGCTGAGATCGCAGCTTCATACACTGGCCGTTACTGTGTCATTCTATGGGGATTCTCCATGTGCAGAGATAATTGGCGGGAGAACAAGTTCAAACACTTCTCCCCCCCCGATTATCTCTGGTTTATAAACTGTTTATGGGCTGTGATCAGTGGTGATCCTCAGGATCTCCGCTGATCACTGCTTCATAAAAGGACACCTTAGTAAGTCAACCCCACATTTTGTCTAAGGAGAGCAGAACACTGGAGTGATAATATAAAAAAGGGTCTTTACTGTACAAGCCAAGGAGAAATAGGAAAATGAGAGTGGGAAGAGGAATCAATAACAGGCAGCTGTCAAATGAAGAAAAGAATACTCAGCAATTGCCCTTCCCTTCCTATGCCATTGGTTGTGTAACTACCGTACCTGAAGCCACAGGGGTTGATTTACTAAAGGCAAATAGACACTACATTTTTCAATGGAAGTTTCACAAGCTAAAATTCTGATGTTTCTTTATTATTATTATTTATTATTATTATTTTATTTTTTAGTTTTTGCATGTGATTGGTTAATATTTGCAAAGTGAAACTTCTCCACATTCACTAGGCTCTGGGGAAAATGCCCTTGCAAAGTTCAACTTCCCTTGCAAAGTATTTGCCTTTAGTAAACCAATCCTTCTAACACTGACTCTTTTTATTTAGACATTTTATTAAACAATACATCCATCTTTTATCGAACACAATTCTCAATCTGCTGACTTATAGGAAAATTAACACCTAATATTCTTCTGCACTAATATTCCTTTGCTCTTTTTTTGAACATTTTTCTAGAAGTTTGAATTAAATCCTTTCCACAACCCTACATCTCAGTTATTCTTTCTATGCTTTAATGCTGATAGTATCCTTCTTAAAAAAAAAAAAATGCAATACTTTGTTATATCAATAACTTCACAGTGGTGAGCTCACTTGGAACTAATAAATGCCGTCTGTCTGCCAACATCATTGAATTATCTAAATCGAATTGATTTATGAATTGGTAGATTGATGTGTATACAGCAAGGATTTTCCTCTTGTTTGAGAGTTCAAAGACATTGCAAAGTTCAAAGTATGGATAGCTGAGTTGCAATAAGAATTAGTAAATCTATGTTTGTCCAAAGGACACATATAGACCTAAAGGGGAACCTATGAGAGAGGAAAAAACAAAGTAGAAAAAAAAAACAGTAGATGGACAGACAGAAGGCAGGACATAGAAGTGGGACAATGCAACAACCATTGTGATTAAATGGCAAGCAAAACAGCACAGCACTTGCATAACACCTTATTTAAATATTGAAATGAACATTTTATATATATATATATATATATATATATATATATATATATATATATATATATATATATATATATATATATATATATATATATATATATGTGTGTGTGTGTGTGTGTGTGTGTACAGTATATATATATATATATATATATATATGTAGTATTTAAAAGACAAGTAAAACAGTACATGTATTTAATTACATTTTTTTTTTAACGTTAAATACTGTAATTAACATCGTTTTATAATTACCCTAATTTAATAATGTAGTAATATTAATATATTAAATATAACATAATATATTTAATATTGTAGTCATTTATTTTTTTTAGATATATTTATATAATAACTTCCTGCTCGCCCTCTTCCTATACGTTATATAACGTGGGGACCTTCTGTTCTGCTCTTGGCCTGATAGCAATCCATAATGTGTCTAGCTCTGCTAAAATGAATGGTGTTCTTAATTTTGCTTCAGGACTGTTATTAATTGAACATCCCTACTGGAGCTTGGAAAGAGGTCCTTTTAGTAATTAGTAAAATATAATTGAGCAGTGCTAGCGTGAGTTCCCATTCTGAGACACCCCATTGCTCCTTGTTAATCAATAAAATATCATTAAGCTAAAGGCAGGAAAATGTGCTGTTATACAGAATGGGGAAGAGAGACATTAGGGAGCAGGGAGGAGGCAGGGGAGGGGGAAACTGGGGTGCTAGGGTGATGCAAGAGGGGTGAGCACGTTTTCTGGCGGGGAAACAAACCAACCAGCTGAAAAAAAAAAAAAAATAATAAAAACATCACACCTATTGCTTTAAAAAGATATCTAGAGCAAAAATTGAGGCTTGCTAAGAAACATAAAAAAAAAAAAGTTAAGTAATCTTTAATTATGATCTGTGGTTAAAACTTTCCCCCGAGCCATAGGATCTTCAGTTCTTTATTCCTTTGCAAGATGCCCCCAAGATCCCACCTGAGATCCCTTCTGCTTTGTCCTCTGCCATCTTCCAGTGCACCTGTCTGCACATTTTTATCGCCCTTTGTACAGAAGCAGCTCGCCAAGGGAGGCTTCTATTTCCATCCCAATCATATTGATCTGTCTGATGGAAATGTATTGTGAACACAGTAATGTTCTGTGGACAGATCCAGACACATCGAGGCTTCAAAACAAATAAAAAATATTCAATACTTTCAAGGATATGCATTACACACTGTTTTTTCTCCCTATAAATAAAAACTATATATTTTGTTATAAATAAAAAAACAACAAAAACAAAAGAGGTGTATATGATCCACAGGAAACCAGATAAAGTTTCCTATTGCTGTCAAAACTCATCACATCTTCAATCTCATTCAGATCTCCCAACAACTATGTAATGCAATGGTCTGATAATAGAAAATTGATTGGATAGATTAGGTATGTCCTCATATATCATACATCATTTTCATACATCTAAAATTGATTGTACAGCCAATGTATGGTCAGATTATAACGTGTATGACCCTTATTAGGACAGTCTGGTGCAAGCAATTTGTTTTAGTGTACTATAGTACATATAGACAATTAGCTGACTATATGCAAGTGCCTATATCCATAAATCTATCTATCTATCTATCTATCTCTATATATACATATTATCATACATACACATGCCATTGCCTACCTCTATCTATCTATCTATCTATCTATCTATCTACATATCATCTATCTATCTATCTATCTATCTATCTATCTATCTACCTATCTATCTATCGCTATATATACATATTATCATACATACACATGCTTTTGCCTACATCTATCTATCTATCTATCTATCTATCTATCTATCTATCTATCTATCTATCTATCTATCTATCTATCCATATTATCATGCATACACATGTCATTGCCACACCTCTATCTATCTATATATCTATATTATCACGCATACACATGCCATTTCCTACATCTATCTATCTATATATCTATCTATCCATATTATCATGCATACACATGTCATTGACTTTACGTCTATCTATTTATCTATCTATATATGTGTGAATATATTTAAGTGAAAGTGTGTGTGTATATATATATATATATATATATATATATATATATATATATATATATATATATATATATATATATATATATATATACATATATATATTATAGGATTTGAGGCTTGCTAGGAAATATTTCAGTGAAGTATTATACAAATAATGATATTGATAAACTAATATTACTGTATATAATTCCTTACATTTTGGACATATGGTATTAGTGCTAGCCTAAAAAATAACACAGTGAAAACAGAGGGAAGGGGGGAAAAAAAATATATATAGCAATGTGTTATTTTATTTTGTTCCTTAATGGGGACAGGGATATATATATGTGTACACACCCCATTCATCTGTATATTTCGCTACACACCAATGCAGCGTTTGGCTAGGCGATCTGACAGGCTAATGATCATTGTTTTCCCACTAGATAATATTGATATTTATACGATCAGTATTCTATGTAATCAGATGAGTGTGATGTGTCTGTACCAGAAGTGAGCTCCTAATACTGCTCAGACAGTAGAGATTGACCATATCAAATGCAGAAAGAATCCATTTCATTGTGGAAAATCAAATGTTTCCTTTTCCATCCCCAATGAATCAGACACACGTAGCCCTCCATTGAACAGCCATATCATCTTAGAAATGAATACTGTTTGATAGAAATAAAGGACAGGAATGGATTTTGGGGGATTTGGGGGTATCGAAGTTAAGAGAGCCTTGTGCTATTGATGAGTCCTGTTAAAGCTGAAGCTTCACAACAGGCTGATGCTTTAAAATGGTGACTTATGGATTTTTCTCTGTCAATGGAACTCTTCACTCTGTTTTCTATTGACCTAAACGAAAGGAAAACAAAAATAATTCTTTCTCAATTTCAGTTTGAATATTATGTGTGCTATCAGTATGAGCCAGGTAGAACTGTCAGATTAAAAAAAAATAACAGTCTGCAACTGAGCAGGGAAAAAATAGCTGTGAATTAATGTTCTGTGTATCCTTCTTACTGGTGATACATTAATATTGTACATACACCAGATGTGTGTTACCATTTACTTAAAGTGGTATTAAGCTCAAAAGCAAACATTTATTATATTGCAGCCTACCAAGTCCTACATGTGATGTCTCTCTCTACACCTTTCTCGCTCTCCCCCCTCTCTTTCTCTCTCCACCTTTCTCTCTCTCTCTCTCTCTCTCTCTCTCTCTCTCTCTCTCTCTCTCTCTCTCTATCCCCCCCTCTCTCTCTCTCTCACCTCTCTCTCTCTCCACCTTTCTCTCTCTCTCTCCCTCTCTCTCTCTCTCTCTCTCTCTCTCACTCTCTCACCTCTCTCTCTCTCTCTCTCTCCCCCCCCCTCTCTCTCTCTCCACCTTTCTCTCTCCCCCTCTCCCCCCTCTCTCTCTCACTCTCTCTCTCTCTCTCTCTCTCTCCCTCCCCCCACTCTCTCTCTCCACTTTCTCTCTCTCTCTCTCTCCTCTCTCACTCTCTCTCATCCTTTCTCTCTCTCTCTCTCTCTCTTTCTCCCCTCTCACTCTTTCTCTCCATCTCTCTCTCCCACTCTCTCTCTCCCTCTCTCTCTCGCTCTCTTTCTCTCTCCCCCCCCCCTCTCTCTCTCTTCCACCTTTCTCTCTCCTCTCTCTCTCTCTCATCCCCCCCCCTCTCACTCTTTCTCTCACTCTCTCTCTCACTCTCTCTCTGCCCCTCTCACTCCCCCATTTCTCTCTATCCACCTCTCACTCTCTCTCTCCCCCTCTCTCTCTATCCACCTCTCACTCTCTCTCTCCCACTCTCAATCTCTCTCCCCCTCTCAATCTCTCTCTCCACCCCTCTCCCCTCTTACTCCCCCCTCTCTCTCTCCACCCCTCCAACCTATCTCTCTCCCCTTTCACTCCCCCTCTTGCTCTATCAACCTCACACTCTCTCTTCCCCTCTCCCCCACTCACTCTCTCCCCCTCTCACTCCCCCCTCTCTCTATCCACCTCTCACTCTCTCTCCCCCTCTCACTCTCTCTCTCCACCCCCCTCTCTCCCCCTCACTCTCTATCCACCTCTCACTCTCTCTCCCCCTCTCACTCTCTCTCTCCACCCCTCTCTCTCTCCCCCTCTCACCCCCTCTCTCTATCCACCTCTCACTCTCTTTCCCCCCTCTCCCTCTCTCCCCCCTCCTCTCACTCTCTCCCCCTCTCACTCTCTCTTCCCCCTCTCCCTCTCTCTCCCCTCTCTCTCACTCTCTCCCCTTCTCACTCCCCACCCCTCTCTCCCCCCCCTCTCTCCTCTCTCTCCCCCCCCTCTCTCTCTCTCCCCCTCTCACTCTCTCCCCATCTCACTCACTCTCTCTCCCCTCTCACACTCTCCCCCCACTCGCTTAGTCTCTCTCCCCCTCTCCCCCTCTCTCTCTCCCCCTCTCACTTTCTCAACCACTCACTTTCTCTCCCACCTCTCCCTCACTCTCTCCCCCTCTAACACTCTCTCCCCTCTTACTCTCCCCTCTCACTCTCTCTCCCCCCTCTCTCTCTCCTCCTCTCATGCTCTCTCTCCCCCTTTCACTCTCTTCCCCTCTACCTCCCTTTCTCCCCCTCTCTCCCTCCCCTCACACACTCTCTCTCTCTCCCTCTCCCCCCCCCTCTCTCTCCCCCCCCCTCTCACTCTCTTCCCCTCTCATTCCCACCTCTCTCCCCCTCTCACTATCTCTCTCACCCCCTCTCACTCACTTGCTCTCTCCCCTCTCACTCTCTCCCCCCTCTCTCGCTCTGTCTCCCCCTCTTACTCTCTCTTTCCTCCTCCCCCCTCTCTCCCCCTCTCACTTCCCCCCTCACTCACTCTCTCTCCCCCTCTCACTCTCTGTCTCCCTCTCTCCCCTCTCACTCACTCTCTCTCCCTCTCTCTCACTCTCTCCCCCTCTCTCACTCTCTCTCCACCTCTTAGTCTCTCTCTCTCTCCCTATTTCTCTCCCCCCTCTCACTCTCTCTTCCCCTCTTACTCTCTCTCTCTCCCTATTTCTCCCCTTCTCTCTCTCTCACTCTCTCTCCCCCTCTCAGTCTCTCTCCCCCTCTCTCTCTCCTCCTTCCACTCTCTCTCTTTCTTTCTTTGTTTCTTTCTTTCTTTGGGGCACTCAAATGCAGGAGGTGAAAACACAATCTAATGAATTGGTAAGCTGCAATATATAACATTTTTGGTTTTGGGCTTAGGGCCAGTTCACACCATAGAAACACAGTGCAGATGTGTTCCAGATGCTTTTCTGTGTTTTTGGACTCACTTACAGTCTCTTACAGGCCAGTTCACACCACATGCAGTCCAGTGAGTTTTTATCTGCATCAAAAACACCTGGAAAGTAGGTTATATAAAAGACACTATAAAAGCTGTGTCTTTAATGGCATAGTTCACTCCAGTGCTTGCAGTTCCAGTGCGTTCCAGAAAAAAAAAAGTAGAAGATGCTGCATTTTTCCTGCACTGGACTGTACTGGAACGCTGTAAAAAGCATCAAAAACGCACCGCAACACACCTAAGTGCACCATAAAATGCAATGGAACACAAATGTCCTTATTTAACTTTAAGAAAAAAGAGGGGGGCGGAAATGCACTGGGCTGCATCAAAAACCCATAAAAAACGCATCAAAAACGTGCATGCAGAAAAGCATTTATAGCGGGAACCGGCCCTACAGCGCTCCAATACAGTCCAATGCAGGAAAAATGCAGCCTGTTCTACTTTTTTTTTTTTCTGGAACTGGAATGCACTGAAACTGCAAGCACCAATGTGAACTATGTCATTGCAAACCATATAACCTACTTTCCATGCATTTTTGATGCAGAAAAAAAGCGCAATGGAATGCATGTGGTGTGAGCTGGCCCTCAGTGTCGCTTTAAAGTATGTTTTTAGACAAAACCTTTTTTTTTTCTAATTTTGGATAGAGTGATGAAGGAGTAGATTCCCTGTGCTTTTTGTTATTGCTGTCTGTGTCCACAATGGGGAGACTTGCCCCTCTGTTGGTAGTGGTGTCTGTTGTCACTGAATAAGAAAAGCAGACAAAATCCAAAACTTTAGAGTTGTCCCCAGAACAAGAAATAAGGGGAACATTTCCAATGGGGACAGCTGCTTAAGATGGGAGTTTCCCTCACTTTGGGAGATTCCCTTAACTGTTGTAACTCTGGGACAGGAAGTGAAGGGATATTTCCCAAATGGCACACAGGCAGCAAAAATAAACTGCAAGAGGGTGTTAACCCCTTCCTACTCTATCAAAAAAAAGTTTTGTTACATTTTACATTTTACATTTTACATTTGTACATTACCTACATTTTAAATTATAACTAAAGGAAAAACTTGTGGAGAGGGATTAAAACACCTGTGAGGTTTTTATTGTTGTCTGTTCTGGTACTGTTATCACTGAGAATGAAAGTGAAAGAAAATCATAAATTGTGGGTAGCCAACAGAACAGGAATAGAAGTGAAATCTTTTAATGGGGACACTAGTTCTGGTGACCCTGGTGGCTACCAGAGATACTCACACCTTATGGAGATAAGCTTGTCTCCTGTTTTGGTTATGGGACAGGAAGCAAAGGGAAATTGCCCATATGGGACACAGATGGCAAAAAAAAACCAAAAAAAACTGACACCCTTACTCTATCAGAAAAAAAAATGTCTTCAGGTCTACTTTAACAGTTCAAACTGCACTGATCTTGTTGGTGTTTCTCTCAGTCAAGCAATCAGAAAGCAGCTGTCAGCCAGAAAGAGACAGTAGACTAATGACATCTGAATTCTGATGGCTTTCCATTGATTGATCCTCCTTGTGTACATAAGAACGTAATACATGGCATGTGTCCCCCGCTGTAATAGGAGTCTTCATCACAGGCAGTGTGGGGACAGATGGTACTTTAGGGGTACAAAGGACAATTGGGTTATGTGTATGTACTTACAAATGATATATCCAATTAGCTGTATCCATGATTAATACAAGGTGCCTCATGTAGAAATAAACTGACTATTAAAACGCTAAGGCTGTAACACAAGTTTATAGGCCTGTGTGGCATCAGCAGGCAAGGCAACATTCACTGGACTGTCATATATATATAACACTGTATTCTGGAAATGCATACACTAACATCTTAGGTTGGCTATACACTATAAAATCTGATTGTACAGTTACCAAAACTATGGAATATGAGGACAAACCTAAACAATTAATATCAAATCAATATCAAATCAGAGAGGCCCTTTCACTACATCAGGGCCGTTGCTAGACTATTTTGTGCCCTAGGCAAGATCAGCTACTTAACCCTATGCTCCCCTTCCTGTATACACTGCCCCCCTTTAATCCTATACCCCCCTTCCTGCACACACTGCCCTCCTTTAACATTGCCCCCTTTTAACCCTACACCCCCTTCCTGTACACACTGCCCCCCTTTAACCCTACACCCCCTTCCTGTATTCAATTCCCCCTTTAACCCTACACCACCCTGCCTGTATACACTGCCCCCTTTAACCCTAAACCCCCTTCCCACACAAACAGCCTCCCTTCCTGCCCTCATTTCCCTACTTTAATACTTCCTGCACACACTGCCCCCATTTAATGCTACACCCCCTTTAACCCTACACCCCCTTCCTATACACACTGACCCCCTTTAATTCTATACCCCCCTTCCTAGACACACTGCCCCCTTTAACTCTATACCCCCTTCCTATACACACTGCCCCCCTTTAACCCTACACCCCCCTTCCTGTACACACTTCTCCCTTAAACCCTACATCACCGTTCCTGTATACACTGCCCTCCTTTAATCCTACACCCCCCTTCCTGCACACACTGCCCTCCTTTAACACTGCCCCCTTTTAACCCTACACCCCCTTCCTGTACACACTGCCCCCCTTTAACCCTCTGCCCCTTCCTGTATACACTTCCCCCTTTAACCCTACACCCCCTTCCTGTATTCACTTCCCCCTTTAACCCTACACCACTCTTCCTGCACACACTGCCCTCCTTTAACACTGCCCCCTTTTAACCCTACACCCCCTTCCTGTATACACTGCCCCCTTTAACCCTACGCCCCCTTCCTGTATACACTGCCACCTTTTAACCCTAAACCCCCTTCCCACACAAACTGCCCCCCCCCCTTCCTGCCCCCATTTCCCTCCTTTAATACTACACCCCATGCCTGCACACACTGCCCCCATTTAATGCTACACCCCCTTTAACCCTACACCCCCTTCCTATACACACTGACCCCCTTTAACTCTATACCCCCCTTCCTATACACACTGCCCCCCTTTAACCCTACACCCCCTTTCCTGTACACACTTCCCCCTTTAACCCTACATCACCGTTCCTGTATACACTGCCCTCCTTTAACCCTACACCCCCCTTCCTGTACACACTGCCCCCCTTTAACCCTACACCCCCTTCCTGTATACACTGCCCCATTTAACCCTAAACCCCCCTCCCACACAAGCTATCCCCCTCCTGCCTTCATTTACCTCCTTTAATACTACACTCCCTTCCTGCACACACTAGCCCTCTTTAATGCTACACCCCCTTAAACCCTACACCCCCTTCCTTTACACACTGACCCCCTTTAATTCTATACCCCTTCCGATACACACTGACCCCCTTTAACCCTACACCCCCTTGCTGTACACACTGACCCCTTTAACCTTACACCCCCTTCCTGTACACACTACCCCCCTTTAACCCTACTCCACCCTTCCTGTATACACTGCTCCCCTTTAACCCTAAACCCTCTTCCTGCACAAACTGCCCCCCTTCCTGCACTCACTGCCCTATATAGACCATACCCCCCTGTAATGTGTGTTGCCCCCTCATTGAACTGATCTGAGCTGCCTTGGCGGACACAGCCAGCCTCTCCTCCTCCGGTACACTCCTGCAGACCGGCCACACCGACATCTCCACCCAAAGCTCCATGCTTGAGACTTCAGCTGCAGTGAGCCGGCGATCACATTCATGCAGTGAATGACCTTGTCCAGGTACAGGATCTCAGCTCACTTCTGCTTAGTGCAGGTGCACTGGGAGGGACAGCGACTCTAGAGGTGACATCCATTGGGGATAAGGAGGTGACAGGAGAGGAATGTGGCATTGGCCATGGCTGCACCCTAGGTGGCAGTGTGCCCTAGGCGGCTGCTTAGTTAGCCTAGTGGTAGCCTGGCCCTGCACTACATAGCTAGTGATAGATTTAAAGGAGATTGTACATTCAGGTTGTTTAGCGTATAATTAGCCTTAAGCTAACTTTAGATTTACCAAAACTATGTAATAAGAGGACAAACCTAAACAATGCATTTAAAGTGAACCAAACCAGGCAGGGCCTTGCACTATTGATGGTAGATCTAAAAGAGATTGTGCAATCAGACTGTAAAGTGTATGGTGAGCCTTTGAGTCATCATGCGTCTTGTTAGATGTTAGTGGTCACTGGTTTGGCTTTCATTTACATTCTGCCAAAGTAGCTTTGGAGGCAAAGGAAGATCTTTGAGACCATACAAATCCTTATTGTTAGTACCCTCAACCCCAAACCCCTCCACATGTCTGCCAGGTACCAATACTTTTACTCACTATTGTATGATAGGCTTCCAATCCTATGTTATGGTGACTGTCACTCCAACCCCTTCATTGCACATTGCAATAATTACAACCATGCACTTGCTGGAACCTCTACCAAAGACTATAGACTAGGTCATAAATATAAACCCTACTACTATGGCTAGGCTGTAGCCAAAGTCTTGCAGTGCAAGGTTCTTGAGGTTTTTCTTTAGGTTTTTTTTTTTACACCAAGGATAACAGTTAACTCTGTCAACAAAAAAATACAGAGGTTCATCTGTTTTTAAGCAAAAATAGCCCCAAAGTGTAATTGTGATGGGTACATTAGATTGCATGCTCATATGGAACAAGGGTTGGTGCAATTGGTGAATACTCTTTGTTTAAAGTAGCATGGAATTTGCTCGATAAAATACATCAAATATTCTTCACGTGTCCATCACCAGTGGATCAGTTTGAAATCAGTCATTTGGCCTGTTTAGGTTTAGCTGGCCAGATTCCACTGCCACTTTATTATCCATTGTAGACATCATGACCAAGGCTTTCTCAGGCTGGTAGAGCACTATACACCTCTGGCACAGGACCCACATCAAACAGAGCCATAGGGATCATCTGGCAAATCAATTCCAGCTAATGGGAAAGTTTTTGTCATGAAAAATGAATTAGCCTTAGGGTATCTGCACAGTTTAAGAATAAACTACCTATGAACAGTGGTCAGTTGTATAGGCATGATCTCACTGATGAAATATTTTAACCAAACCAATCAGCTATATGTGCATGTTTGTGGTTTTGGAGAAGGGAGATGGAACACCAGAGAGATGGAGATGGCCCCAGCTTACATTAGAAGAAAATGATAGGCATTGATCCCACACCGGCTAATCAATTCCTCCCCCAAAAGACACAGCCAGGTAATGTTTCTCAAGCTTGGCGAGTCCATATGGACATAAGACTGCTGCCTGATCCAACCGCGACTGGAGGAATCAGGTGTGTTCAACTTATGAGCATAATTTATTTCAGTTTTAGGTGGAGTGAAATGCAGTCCACTTGTGTCCATTTCAAACATCAAACTATGGGCACAAGAAGCCTTTTATTTATATTCCCCTGCAGGAGACCTAATGTTTCTATTCACTTGCATTTATGTTGCATTTCCTAACACATTATTACATCTTTAATGTTGCACTCACACCTTCATGTACTTGGAATACGGGCAGAAATGTGTGTATCTACCCTTGTTCCTGGAAAGGCGCAAAGAACAAGCCAAAATGCGCATTGAGCTTGTGGTGCCATTATTTCAAATGCAGATAGCAATAGCATTTTTTTTGTTGCCTAACAATACATGTGAAATATTTGCCAAAGTGTGAACTGCCAAAAAGAGGTGCAGGAGCTACTTTGGTGTGTTTGTTGCATGTAGGGCAGCCCCTTCAAGTGAATGGGCTGCCCTGTGCTGTCATGATGTGACAAAACTGGTGAAAAAACACGTTCTGTCAAACAGGTGTGGATAGGGCCTAGGAGAACCAGTCAATACTGGGCTTCTACAAGAATATCTATTTAGCCTTATGTTTAAATAAATGTGCATACTCACATACAAAGTATTTACATTTGTTACCTTTATTTAGTTGTACTTATTTTGTTTAAAGCTCACATTTATTCTTCTTATATTTGGCCTCCCTTGGTTCCTCCTTTCCCTCCTCATCAACATGCCGATGAAATTATTAAACAAAACCTTTTCACTTTAATTTACATATCTTATTTAAAACTCAATGACATCATCACCGGGTCTATTTGCCTCTTTATGCAATGGAGGCAGATCATAGCTAGTGGAAAGGGGCTGGCAGGATGCTGTACTTTGCTTCCTGAAACCAGGAAGGTGTAGCACCACCCAACTGGAATGCTGAGCCTCCATGATTAACATTTTTTTAAATGGGGGCGGGCCAGGGAAAATAAGGTTGGGGAGGGGAGGGCTTGGTAATGTTGGAAGTTCTTCTAAGATGCCTCTAATGCACTCTAATGAAATTAGAGTATTGGTTTGGCTTCTAGTGACCTCTGATCCCTGACTCTAAACCTTTAGAAAGAGATTCAGGCAAGGTGTGAACCTAAATAAGAGGATATTATACACATAGCACCCAACTGTCCCTGATTTCGAGGGACTGTCCCTGATTTGGAGCAATGTCCCTCTGTCCCTCTTTCCCCCTCATTTCCCCCTCATTTTGGTCTGATCCATATAGTTGTATATAAAATGCACTTTTTATCTTTCAAAAAGTGTTTCCCAGTGCTAAACCGTTCATCTGATTTCTAAATTGCTGCATTTGTACATTTTAAAAGCCAATATAAAGGAATAGTAGTGGTAAAAAAAAGTCCTTGTGGATTTAATTAACCTTTTTTTTTGGGTTAATTCTCTTTTAAGGGTGTATGGCAGTGGACGTGTCCTATGCCTACATACATTTGTTAGTAGGTGTCCCTCATTCCCATCTCAAAATGTTGGGAGGTATGTACAGTATACATACAACTTTAAATATGTAGACACCTATTTATTCACAGTCAAAACCAGTTTCCATTTAGCTTAAAGAGTCACAATAAATGGTTGTAGCCATGATTTGAAAGCCAGAGGAAAAACCTGGGCAAGTATCACAACTTTTGGGACTCTCTTAGGGGTAATAGTAAGCACTTCAATATACATTCATATACAAAGATTTCCAACTGTGGGCAGCTGGGCATTTCTAATCTACATGCAGGGTGCTGGATGCATGGATTCCAATGTTTTATTTTTTTTATTTGAAGCACATAATTAGAGCCTGAGGCTCTAATTGGCTTAAAAAAAGGGTGGGCCCACCGAAACCATATAATATAAATAATTTATATATGTGTTGCTCTGCTAAACACTGTGCAGGGATTTCACAACACTTAAAAAAGTACTCAAAACCAAAAAACTCTGTGGGCCCACCCAGTTGTGTGACAATAGTGAATTCATATTTGCTATTAACTCCTGATTGTCTTCCCAGCCAATCAGGAAGTGGGTCCTGAGACCCGATTGGCTGGGAGTCTTAGGACTCCCAGACAATCTGGTCTCAAGACTCACTTCCTGTTCAGCCAGGAGGAGAAGCAACGGCCCCGGAGCGAGGAGCAGCAGCCCTACCCCAGATCCTCCTCATCTGTCTCCTAAGGTAAGGAGACCTCCGATAGCCTCCTTACTGTTCGTCTCCCCCAAAGGGGAGGTTGATCGCTGTCTTCCCTCTTTTTTCCCGCGGCTGGGGGGACTGCCGCCTTCCCATCCATCTCCTGTGTGGGGGCGGGGGGGTTGCCTTGGTTTGCTGCCCCCCCCCCAAAAAAAGCCACCAGCCACCACTGCTTAGAATTATGCTAAAATAATGAGACATATAGCCGTTTAAAGGGAACTCCTGTGGACAGAAGCATGAGGGTTTGCCATTGCTAGCATCATTTTTACATATATGGACTGCAGGGCTGTCATCCTGATCCTTGCTTTAATGACTTCAATATTTGTAAGCATCACTGACCTGGAACAAGCATACCAAACATTCAGATTTCTCTGGCTGATTTATTATTTCGAGATCAGTCAGATTAGATCAACTGAGTAAATAGCAGAGCCAGGACTGGGATGACAGCCCTAGAACCTACAGTAAATCTTTGAGGTCAAGTCTATAAAGTCAGTTCCCTTATTTCTGCCCTCATTGATTCACTTTAAAGTGTAATTCAAACTTTAGTTCAATTTGAATTTCCCCCTTTCCCACACACAGGCACTATCATTTTTTATCTGTTACCATTCAAACAATACCTAAAAACAAAAAAATCTATATTTCTTACCTTTCTGGTTGTTTCTTTGGAGCAGGTTTATACATAGGACTATAGACAGCCTCTATTGTTTAGAATAGCTTGCATTGTGCGATTAAGGGGCAGACTAAATCAACCAGTGGGCTGATCGAAAAAAACATAATGGATTACCCCATCCACACAATCAAGGTAAAGGAATCCTCCCTGTTGCCCCATTATACGTTGTTTGTCGGAAATGATGAAACCGTTGAGTCGCGGGTAATTCGAGTAGAGTGGGAGCTAGCCTGGATTCGAGACATACAAGGAGGGGAGGGGAGGGGAGGGGAGGGGAAGGGTAAAAATGGGCTCAAAGATACGAAATATTGTCATTTTTGAAATACAAAATTTAATAAAGTAAAGATAAAAAAAAAAAAAAAAAAAAAAAAGTCAGCGCTGCAATCAATTGGCTGCAGTGCTGATTGCACTAAAAGTTTCCAGCAAGCCTGTTTGTGAGAACTTGACCATTAGATCGACTCTTTTCATGAATGGAAACTGCCACAGATGGATCAAAATTCGACCAGACTCTGCTGGACCAGACAAATTTTGATCCATCGTTAGTCAGCTTTGGGGACAGTTGTTATAGTGTAGCCATATACAATGTATCACCTAATAATATAATAATTACAATCAGCGCAATAAACGTGCCACTCTAACAGAAACTACTAATTAAATCGAAACCATATAATATAAATAATGTATATATGTGTTGCCTCGCCAAACACTGTGCAGTGATTTCACAACACTTAACAAATATTCAAAACCAAGAAACAGTGTAACGCAAAACCTTAACTTAATAAAAAATATTTATATTTATATATATATATATATATATATATATATATATATATATATATATATATATTGGGGGTATTTGAGGCACCTGCCTTTACACGCACATGAAATTTAATGGCATCCCAGTCCTAGTCTGTAGGGTTAAATATTGAGTTGACCCATCCTTTGCAGCTATTACAGCTGCAACTCTTCTTGGAAGGCTGTCCACAAGATTTAGGAGTGTGTGTGTCTATGGGAATGTTTGACCATTCTCCCAGAAGCACATTTGTAAGGGTCAGGCACTAATGTTGGATGAGAAGGCCTGGCTTGCAGTCTCCACTCTAATTCATCCCAAAGGTGTTCTATCAGGTTGAAGTCAGGCCAGTCAAGTTCTTCCACCCCAAACTCGCTCATCCATGTCCTTATGGACCTTGCTTTGTGCACTGGTTCAAATCATTTGGTGGAGGGGGGATTTTGGTGTGGGATTGTTTTTCAGGAGTTGGGCTTGGCACCTTAGTCCCAGTGAAGGGAACTCTTAAGGCGTCAGCATACCAAGACATTTTTGACAACTTCATGCTCCCAACTTTGTGGGAACAGTTTAGGGATGGAGGAACTTGACTGGCCTGCACCTGATAGAACACCTTTGGGATGAATTAGAGTGGTGACTGCGAGCCAGGTCTTCTCGGCCAACATCAGTGCCTGACCTCACAAATGTGCTTCTGGAAGAATGGTCAAACATTCTCATAGACACGCTCCTAAACCTTGTGGACAGCCTTCCCAGAAGAGTTGAAGCTGTTCTAGCTGCAAAGGGTGGGCTAACCCAATATTGAACCCTATGGACTAAGACTGGATGCCATTAAAGTTCATGTGCATGTAAAGGCGGGCGTCCCAATACATTTAACAACATAGTGTGTGTGTGTGTGTATATATATATATATATATATATATATATATATATATATATCTTGAAAAAATCAAATGTCCAATATAAATTCATAAATCAAGTCCTTATAAACTCCAAAACGATTATTCATATGGAAAATGAGTAACAGAAAAAACACTGTGTCTTCAATCTTCATGCAATAGTGCACATCCACCACCAGGTGAAGGGCCTGCTCACCTCAATTATTATAGTAGTATGCTCATCAATATAATTCCTTTAAATGTTGCTGAAACGAGTTACCACTCCGATCCTCCTCGGTTTTCCCAGGCGATCTATCTCATCCACTTTCCGCAATACTCCAGGGCTCAGCTCCCATATCATACAAAGCAGAAAGGCGCAGACATAGTGCACTCCATTTGACTATTTATTTAAAACACCCTGCATATAAAAAAAAACACTAACGAGATAATCCAACAATAAGCGCTTATACAAGTTCAAACTCCTGCCGGATCACCACCACGCGGCTCTGATGTAACGAAGCCCAATTACAGGGCGCAACACGTCTAGGAGGGAGGAGCCGAGCCTGTGACGTCATGTCGGAGTGGGAACTTGTGTCAGCAACATTTAAAGGAATATTATAGATGAGCATACTACTATAATAGATGAGGTGAGCAGGCCCTTCACCTGGTGGTGGATGTGCACTATTGAATGAAGATTGAAGACATGGGGTGTTTTTTCAGTTATTCATTTTTCATATGAATAATCGTTTTGGTGTTTATAAGGACTTGATTTATTAATCTACGATGGACACTTAATTTTTTCAAGATATATATAAATATTTTTTATTAAGTTTAGGTGTTAAGCTACACTGTTTCACCCTTTGTTAGGATAGATAGTGTGCAAATCTAGTTTACAACTGAAAATGAATATATGCCAGCACAGTCCAGACAAGGCTAATTTTGGTAAACCTCCCCAGCCCACTTCTTAAGATTACATAGAAGGGAAACATTTTCCGCAAGTAAAAGGCAGGTAAATAAGTAATCAGCCGTTTTTAAAATTACACTATGTGAATGGGAACACATAAGAAATATAAAGCAGGTGTTATTCCAAATTGTCTGCAAAAGTGGAAATATGCTTTCAAGTTTATCAGTAGGGCTGAAAAAGACCATTTGCCCACACTGCATCCGTAGAACTGAAAGCTAGAACAGTGCGGCCTATTCTGCTAGCAATTTGTTGCTAGGTGTAAGAAGACATTCAACAGCATAATTATAGCCTACTGTATTTTGTATTGTATACTTGTATGTTGTATATTTGTATGTTGTATATTTGATGTTGTATATTTGTATGTTGTATATTTGAATGATGTATATTTTGTGTTGTATACTTGTATGTTGTATATTTGTATGTTGTATATTTGGTGTTGTATATTTGTATATTGTATATTTGAATGATGTATATTTTGTGTTGTATACTTGTATGTTGTATATTTGTATGTTGTATATTTGGTGTTGTATACTTGTATGTTGTATATTTGTATGTTGTATATTTGGTGTTGTATATTTGTATATTGTATATTTGAATGATGTATATTTTGTGTTGTATACTTGTATGTTGTACATTTGTATGTTGTATATTTGGTGTTGTATATTTGTATGTTGTATATTTGGTGTTGTATATTTGTATGTTGTATTCAACAGCATAATTATAGCCCACTGTATGCCACCCCTGACAGCCCTGTGCCCCTAGGCTACTGGCTACATTGGCTGTGCAGAAACCCATGCATGTCTCATTCTTAAGCCTCATACACACGATCGGACCTTGTACCAACTTTCCCGTGGATTTTTGTACAAAGGGCGTTGGCCCCAAGTTTGTATTGCATACACACGATCTGACTTTTTAGGCAACAAACATGAACGTAGTGACGTTTCAACGTACTGACGACACTTCAAAAGAGGACGTTCGAATACTCCAGCGCCACCTTTGGTCAACTTCTATATTGTTGTCTGATCTTTTTCATTGGTTCTGAGCATGCGTGTTTGTACTTTGTACAAAAGTCTGATGGTTTTGTGTACACACGGTCGGACTTTGCTCCATCGGACTTTTGTTGGCAGAAAGTTGGTCCGTTCGTACAGCCAACAAAAGTCTGATGAAAATTGAAAATGTTGGTCCGATGGAGCGTAAACACGGTCGGATGTTGGTCCAAAACAGCTAATTTGCATGTTTGTTGTCAAAAAGTCCGATCGTGTGTACGGCCCTTTAGGAAGAAATCTTACCATCCGTGGACTTCTAGACATACTATGATTTCCTTCAATGACCATTATCTCCTGTTTATGGCTGACTTCAGAATTGTAATACTAATAAGTGGAATAAACAAGGATTTAATAAATGGCAGCTTATCAATTCTAAAATATTCTTATATAGGCTGTATTCGTTTTTTGTTTTTAGGGCATTTTCCTTTATTTTCACCTGGTGATCCTGCCAGTAGGTCTGTTTTTCAACTTCAAGCTTTCCAACAAGAGGGATGAGACAAATCATTTAACACTGACAGGGGTGTCTACAATGATCAGTTTTTATTTATTTATGTAAAACCTTTATCCCAGAAAGAACAAAACTTTTGCTGTAACTGCTTGAAATGTGTTAGATCGATGTCAAATCCATCTAAATGTGCTAGTGCATCTAAAGCTCACCACACATGTTGCAATCTGATTGTACACATATCCTTTAGATCTACCAACAACTGTGTAGTACAAGGGCCTGCCAGATGGATACAGATGGATTAAATAGAATAGCTCGGCCCTCATATTACATAGTTTTAGTCAATCTAAAATTGTACAGTCAAATTGTAAAGTGCATGTTGACCCTAACCCTACTCTCTTCCCAGATTGACAATGCTGCTGTCCAAAGGTGTGTCCATTTCTTCTCCATCCTGAGTGGAGGCACCTGAATGGTGGCCACACATGCTTCGATTTTTTTTATCCAATTGATGTGCAATTCGATCTATACGATTGAATCGGCAAACAAGCAAATACCAATAACTTGCCTTGTGATTTATTTGGACTAATTTTTGATTAGAACTGATCAGCCAGAGTGGAAAATTATCGATTGTTTGCATTGATCGTCAGCACTGAGATGCTTTGGTCATGAATTCAGTCATATTGTGATTGATCAGATTATGAGTTTGCATGATGTAAACAGATGTGCAATCCATATTTTACGTTCATATCTTCCAACTATTGCTCAGAATCTACTCCGCTGCATGTAGCATATCAATGGATTAGGTGGTCGACTAAAGATCAATTATTATTATTCAGGGGAGATCGACTGGAACAGAAATCGAACATTTATCAAAATGTGTATGGCCACCATTAGATTTGATCGGATTCGGTATTCTGGTATACAACTGGGGGAGATTTACTAAAACTGGAGAGTGTACAGTCTAGGGCAGCTGTGCATGCTGGCCAATCAGCTTCTAATTTCAGCTTGTTCAGTTAAGCTTTGACAATAAAACCTGGAAGCTGATTGGTTTCTATGCAGAGCTACACCAGATTTTGCACTCTCCAATTTTATTATATCAACCCCACTGTTTGGGACACTACAACACACATCTGTTCACTTAAGCGTATTTGTTGTTGTTTATGATAAATATTATGTTAAAGTGGTTGTAAACCTAGTTACACCACTTGTACCTACAGGTAAGCCTATAATAAGGCTTACCTGTAGGTACTGTAAATGTCTCTTAAACTTGCACGGTTTAGGAGATATTTACCATATATGCTTGTGCCGACATCATTGGCACATGTGCTCTGGAGAAACGGCCCTCTGTGCCATTTTTTCACTAGCAAGTGCCGTGACCGGCGACTCCCACACGCATGCATGGGAGTGACGTCACGTGACTCCCAACAGTCACAGAGCTAGTGTCCGCGGCCCACGGAAGGAAGAGGGGCAAAGATGGATGTGGCCACCAGTGGGGACAGCACGATTGCAGGTAGGTGGCACATAATGGGCTAGTATGTGATGCATGCTAGCCCATTATGCTTTTACTTTGCAGGGGAAAGCAGGGGAAAAATGAGGAAGTAAAACCCAATTCCTCTTTAACAATTGTTCCTTTTGTGGCTTATGAAAAGATCATCCAATTTTTTTTGCTTGCTAGTCGCAGATCGAACCTGAAGAGTCTACTTAAGTTATAAAAATTCTCAGACGGCAGAATAAAAAATCGTAAGTGATGTCGTGTGTTGTAATGTATATTTATTGTATTTTCGAACGACAACTGTACTGATTAATTGAAAATCGTACGATCTGTTATCGTACGAGAAACAGTTTTCGTGCTTGTCCTATCGGATAATATCGGATGAACTGTTATGATCGGCTCTCGAACCTCTGTACTAACGATTCGATTATCGAACAATCGCTTCAAAATCAGTATTTTTTGTACAATTTTCGGATCGTGTGTATGGGCCTAAGGCACTTTCACACTGGTTTGCTTCAAAACTGCCAGTAAAATGCCTTGGAGCATTTTTGCTGCGCTTTTGCAGCATTTGTGGTGTGTTTTTTAAAAGTCATGTGACTCAAAAACTGCGTTTTTGATGCTGTTCCCATTCATTTCAATGGGGAGCAGCGTTTTTGGGGCAGTTTTTTTCAGGATTTTTTTTTTCACCGCAACGGAAGTGCACTACTCCAGTGTGAACAAATTTATTGATTTCAAAGGAAAGCATTTTTCTTGAGCTTTGTAGGGTTTTCCGCCCTTCTCTGGATCAACTGTGGGTATAGGATTGTGTATATGGGATTGTATGGTTTGTTTGTTTTTTTGTTTTGTTTTTTTTGTTGGTTGAACTAGATGGACTTTTGTTCATTTTGACTAACTATGTAACTATGGTGGAAACAGAAATATAATCAATACCGTAAGATTATATCTTTCAACTATCAATCGAAATCCACGTCCCCGCTTGTGGTATATCGATTGATTGGGCTGTCGACTACAGATCCATCAGAAAGGAAATCATTAATTTATCGAAGCGTGTATGGCCACCATAATAAGCAAGCGTGTTATTGCTCAGGTGAAAATAAAGGGTGAAAAATGCCTAAAAATAAAACGAATAGAGCCACAATATCTAAGAACTGGTAAGTTGCAATGTATGAGATTATTTTTTTCTAGGTTAATACCACTTTTACTGCTAGTAGCCAGTCTAAAGAATATTTTCCTTGATGAGCTTTAATCTTGATGTGCAGTGATTGCATAGAGAACAATGCCTTGTCCCAGGTCCCTGCACTGTGTAGTGACCAGGAGTTGAATGAAGAAAGGTACTTATCGATGAGCAGAGGGATGCTGACGTCAGGCTCTGCTGGCTATGAGACTGAGGCTAGCAGGAGGTCTGAGAGTCTGAGCTCCAATATTATCTGCAGCTTTTCCAGCACTAGGCACACCACAAAGCCAGGACCAGCACCATCACTTGGAGAAAGAGAGGACCATCAAGCCAGCCGGCCAGCCATCTCACATAGCTATTGTATCCATAAGAAGGAGGGGGGAGAAGAGAGAGGGAGAAAGGGAGAGGAGCAGAGAGCTCATCAAGTCATGCAGGATTGACTGCAAAGGGGAAGGTAATCGATGGCAAAGCTTTGAATCTGAATTAGCCTGGAAAGCAAAAGCAGAAGAAAGGAAAGGAGGAGGAGGGGGGAATAGCCGAGCAAACCTGCGAGAAAGATGGAACTTACAATGGAGAATTTAGGGAACATTCACGGTGTATCCCATTCCCAAGCTGGCGATTTAATGAGCTCCGCACACAGTAGACAAGCTTCCCACCGGAATCTGGTTTCTCATGGACGACCCGCTATGGTGACAAGTATGGCTTCCATTCTGGATGGAGGGGATTACAGATCCGAGCATACCTTGGCAGGTCCTCTGCATCCTGCTATGAACATGTCCTGCGAATCTCCATCCGGCATGAGCCTCAGCAGCACCTACACCACGTTGACTCCTCTCCAGCACCTGCCACCCATCTCCACAGTGTCCGACAAGTTCCACCACCCACACCACCACCACCACCATCATCACCATCACCAAAGACTAACTGGCAACGTAAGTGGAAGTTTCACCTTGATGAGGGATGACAGGGGGTTGGCATCGATGGGCAATATATACAGTCACTATCCAAAGGATATGGCAACCATGGGACAACAACTCTCCCCCCTTTCCAATGGCCTAGGTACTTTGCACAACTCACAACAGTCACTAGGCCCATATGGTCACGGTGGACATTTAACTAATGATAAAATGTTATCACCAAACGGGTTCGACTCGCATGCTGCCATGTTGTCTAGGAGTGAGGACCATCTGACAAGGAGCCTAGGCACTCCTGCGGGCGGCATGATGGCCCCTTTAAATGGAATGCATCCACATGGACACCACCATGCGTCGTCTAATGGCTCAATCCTTGGTGAAAGGGACAGACAAGCCTCAAGTTCTGGGTCGCAAGCCGGTGGCAATGGTCAAGTGGAGGAGATTAATACCAAAGAGGTTGCTCAAAGGATCACAGCAGAACTGAAGAGATATAGCATACCGCAAGCTATCTTTGCTCAAAGAATCCTGTGCAGGTCTCAGGGTACTCTCTCTGATCTTCTGAGGAATCCAAAACCTTGGAGTAAACTTAAGTCTGGCCGGGAGACATTCAGGAGGATGTGGAAATGGCTCCAGGAACCTGAGTTCCAAAGAATGTCTGCGCTGAGATTGGCAGGTAAGAGCAAAGTTCACAATCCACTTCTTGGCTCCGCCGCCTATTGCAAAAATCTATTGCCAGCTTTACTTAGTCATTTCTCAGTACTGGAACTGAAACGTCTTTGTTTTAGAATGCTATTATTACTTTATTGGAGCAATTCCCGACCCTAGTTCCAAGTGTAGTTAACTTTCTGACCCAAATTCCAGGTGTTTTTTTTTCCAACTCAAGTTCCAGGTGTAGTTTACTTCCCAACTAAATGGTCATTTGTTATTTACTTCCCAACTCAAGGTCCAGGTGTAATTTACTTCCAAGCTCAAGGTCCAGGTGTAATTTACTTCCAAGCTCAAGGTTCAGGTGTAGTTAACCTCCCAACTCAAGGTCCAGCTGTAATTTACTTTCCAGCTCAAGGTCCGGGTGTAGATGTCATCCCAGTTCAAAGTCCAGGTGAAGTTTACCTCCCAATTCAGTGTCCTAGTGTAATTTATTTCCTAACTCAAGGTCCAGGTTTAGTGTCCTTCCCAACTCAAGGTCCAGGTGTAATTTACTTCCCAACTCAAGGTTAAGGTGTAGTTTACTTCCCAATTCAATGTCCAGGTGAAGTTAATGTCCCAATCCAAATTTTTTGGCTCCATGCACACTGGCTTAAAAAAACGTTGCTTCTACAGGAGTTTTGTGGTCTGCTTGTAGAAGCAGCTCAATGTTATCCTATGTGTCTATGTATATTAAGACGTTTAGAGGCATATTTTGAGCTCAACGTTTATTACAGGCAGGAAAAAAAACCCTTCTGATTTGTGTTTCTGATTGGAGCTTACTGGCAGAAAAAACTTAAAACTCTCCTAAACTCATCTAAACTCAGTACACAAAATGTTCTATATGAGCGTTTTTTACTCCCAAGAGAACAGATGTTTTTTTAAAGCCCAGTGTGCATGGAGCCTCGGCTGAGCCTGAGGCTCAAAGTGAAGTCTATGTCCCAACCCAAGTTCCAGGTGTAGTTTACTTCTCAACCCAAGGTGCAAGTGTAGTTTACTTCTAACCCCAGTTCCAGGTGGACTTTACTCCCCAACCCAAGTTCCATGTGTAGTTTTCTTCTCAACCCAAGGTCCAAGTAACGTTTATTCCCCAACCCAAGGTCCAGATAACGTTTACATCCCAACCAAAGGTCCAGGTAACTTGTATGTCCCAACCCA